>OX637890.1:12035000-12053687 GCA_951802675.2 Boloria euphrosyne
TAGGTTAGGTTAGGTTAGGTTAGGTTAGGTTAGGTTAGGTTAGGTTAGGTTAGGTTAGGTTAGGTTAGGTTAGGTTAGGTTAGGTTAGGTTAGGTTAGGTTAGGTTAGGTTAGGTTAGGTTAGGTTAGGTTAGGTTAGGTTAGGTTAGGTTAGGTTAGGTTAGGTTAGGTTAGGTTAGGTTAGGTTAGGTTAGGTTAGGTTAGGTTAGGTTAGGTTAGGTTAGGTTAGGTTAGGTTAGGTTAGGTTAGGTTAGGTTAGGTTAGGTTAGGTTAGGTTAGGTTAGGTTAGGTTAGGTTAGGTTAGGTTAGGTTAGGTTAGGTTAGGTTAGGTTAGGTTAGGTTAGGTTAGGTTAGGTTAGGTTAGGTTAGGTTAGGTTAGGTTAGGTTAGGTTAGGTTAGGTTAGGTTAGGTTAGGTTAGGTTAGGTTAGGTTAGGTTAGGTTAGGTTAGGTTAGGTTAGGTTAGGTTAGGTTAGGTTAGGTTAGGTTAGGTTAGGTTAGGTTAGGTTAGGTTAGGTTAGGTTAGGTTAGGTTAGGTTAGGTTAGGTTAGGTTAGGTTAGGTTAGGTTAGGTTAGGTTAGGTTAGGTTAGGTTAGGTTAGGTTAGGTTAGGTTAGGTTAGGTTAGGTTAGGTTAGGTTAGGTTAGGTTAGGTTAGGTTAGGTTAGGTTAGGTTAGGTTAGGTTAGGTTAGGTTAGGTTAGGTTAGGTTAGGTTAGGTTAGGTTAGGTTAGGTTAGGTTAGGTTAGGTTAGGTTAGGTTAGGTTAGGTTAGGTTAGGTTAGGTTAGGTTAGGTTAGGTTAGGTTAGGTTAGGTTAGGTTAGGTTAGGTTAGGTTAGGTTAGGTTAGGTTAGGTTAGGTTAGGTTAGGTTAGGTTAGGTTAGGTTAGGTTAGGTTAGGTTAGGTTAGGTTAGGTTAGGTTAGGTTAGGTTAGGTTAGGTTAGGTTAGGTTAGGTTAGGTTAGGTTAGGTTAGGTTAGGTTAGGTTAGGTTAGGTTAGGTTAGGTTAGGTTAGGTTAGGTTAGGTTAGGTTAGGTTAGGTTAGGTTAGGTTAGGTTAGGTTAGGTTAGGTTAGGTTAGGTTAGGTTAGGTTAGGTTAGGTTAGGTTAGGTTAGGTTAGGTTAGGTTAGGTTAGGTTAGGTTAGGTTAGGTTAGGTTAGGTTAGGTTAGGTTAGGTTAGGTTAGGTTAGGTTAGGTTAGGTTAGGTTAGGTTAGGTTAGGTTAGGTTAGGTTAGGTTAGGTTAGGTTAGGTTAGGTTAGGTTAGGTTAGGTTAGGTTAGGTTAGGTTAGGTTAGGTTAGGTTAGGTTAGGTTAGGTTAGGTTAGGTTAGGTTAGGTTAGGTTAGGTTAGGTTAGGTTAGGTTAGGTTAGGTTAGGTTAGGTTAGGTTAGGTTAGGTTAGGTTAGGTTAGGTTAGGTTAGGTTAGGTTAGGTTAGGTTAGGTTAGGTTAGGTTAGGTTAGGTTAGGTTAGGTTAGGTTAGGTTAGGTTAGGTTAGGTTAGGTTAGGTTAGGTTAGGTTAGGTTAGGTTAGGTTAGGTTAGGTTAGGTTAGGTTAGGTTAGGTTAGGTTAGGTTAGGTTAGGTTAGGTTAGGTTAGGTTAGGTTAGGTTAGGTTAGGTTAGGTTAGGTTAGGTTAGGTTAGGTTAGGTTAGGTTAGGTTAGGTTAGGTTAGGTTAGGTTAGGTTAGGTTAGGTTAGGTTAGGTTAGGTTAGGTTAGGTTAGGTTAGGTTAGGTTAGGTTAGGTTAGGTTAGGTTAGGTTAGGTTAGGTTAGGTTAGGTTAGGTTAGGTTAGGTTAGGTTAGGTTAGGTTAGGTTAGGTTAGGTTAGGTTAGGTTAGGTTAGGTTAGGTTAGGTTAGGTTAGGTTAGGTTAGGTTAGGTTAGGTTAGGTTAGGTTAGGTTAGGTTAGGTTAGGTTAGGTTAGGTTAGGTTAGGTTAGGTTAGGTTAGGTTAGGTTAGGTTAGGTTAGGTTAGGTTAGGTTAGGTTAGGTTAGGTTAGGTTAGGTTAGGTTAGGTTAGGTTAGGTTAGGTTAGGTTAGGTTAGGTTAGGTTAGGTTAGGTTAGGTTAGGTTAGGTTAGGTTAGGTTAGGTTAGGTTAGGTTAGGTTAGGTTAGGTTAGGTTAGGTTAGGTTAGGTTAGGTTAGGTTAGGTTAGGTTAGGTTAGGTTAGGTTAGGTTAGGTTAGGTTAGGTTAGGTTAGGTTAGGTTAGGTTAGGTTAGGTTAGGTTAGGTTAGGTTAGGTTAGGTTAGGTTAGGTTAGGTTAGGTTAGGTTAGGTTAGGTTAGGTTAGGTTAGGTTAGGTTAGGTTAGGTTAGGTTAGGTTAGGTTAGGTTAGGTTAGGTTAGGTTAGGTTAGGTTAGGTTAGGTTAGGTTAGGTTAGGTTAGGTTAGGTTAGGTTAGGTTAGGTTAGGTTAGGTTAGGTTAGGTTAGGTTAGGTTAGGTTAGGTTAGGTTAGGTTAGGTTAGGTTAGGTTAGGTTAGGTTAGGTTAGGTTAGGTTAGGTTAGGTTAGGTTAGGTTAGGTTAGGTTAGGTTAGGTTAGGTTAGGTTAGGTTAGGTTAGGTTAGGTTAGGTTAGGTTAGGTTAGGTTAGGTTAGGTTAGGTTAGGTTAGGTTAGGTTAGGTTAGGTTAGGTTAGGTTAGGTTAGGTTAGGTTAGGTTAGGTTAGGTTAGGTTAGGTTAGGTTAGGTTAGGTTAGGTTAGGTTAGGTTAGGTTAGGTTAGGTTAGGTTAGGTTAGGTTAGGTTAGGTTAGGTTAGGTTAGGTTAGGTTAGGTTAGGTTAGGTTAGGTTAGGTTAGGTTAGGTTAGGTTAGGTTAGGTTAGGTTAGGTTAGGTTAGGTTAGGTTAGGTTAGGTTAGGTTAGGTTAGGTTAGGTTAGGTTAGGTTAGGTTAGGTTAGGTTAGGTTAGGTTAGGTTAGGTTAGGTTAGGTTAGGTTAGGTTAGGTTAGGTTAGGTTAGGTTAGGTTAGGTTAGGTTAGGTTAGGTTAGGTTAGGTTAGGTTAGGTTAGGTTAGGTTAGGTTAGGTTAGGTTAGGTTAGGTTAGGTTAGGTTAGGTTAGGTTAGGTTAGGTTAGGTTAGGTTAGGTTAGGTTAGGTTAGGTTAGGTTAGGTTAGGTTAGGTTAGGTTAGGTTAGGTTAGGTTAGGTTAGGTTAGGTTAGGTTAGGTTAGGTTAGGTTAGGTTAGGTTAGGTTAGGTTAGGTTAGGTTAGGTTAGGTTAGGTTAGGTTAGGTTAGGTTAGGTTAGGTTAGGTTAGGTTAGGTTAGGTTAGGTTAGGTTAGGTTAGGTTAGGTTAGGTTAGGTTAGGTTAGGTTAGGTTAGGTTAGGTTAGGTTAGGTTAGGTTAGGTTAGGTTAGGTTAGGTTAGGTTAGGTTAGGTTAGGTTAGGTTAGGTTAGGTTAGGTTAGGTTAGGTTAGGTTAGGTTAGGTTAGGTTAGGTTAGGTTAGGTTAGGTTAGGTTAGGTTAGGTTAGGTTAGGTTAGGTTAGGTTAGGTTAGGTTAGGTTAGGTTAGGTTAGGTTAGGTTAGGTTAGGTTAGGTTAGGTTAGGTTAGGTTAGGTTAGGTTAGGTTAGGTTAGGTTAGGTTAGGTTAGGTTAGGTTAGGTTAGGTTAGGTTAGGTTAGGTTAGGTTAGGTTAGGTTAGGTTAGGTTAGGTTAGGTTAGGTTAGGTTAGGTTAGGTTAGGTTAGGTTAGGTTAGGTTAGGTTAGGTTAGGTTAGGTTAGGTTAGGTTAGGTTAGGTTAGGTTAGGTTAGGTTAGGTTAGGTTAGGTTAGGTTAGGTTAGGTTAGGTTAGGTTAGGTTAGGTTAGGTTAGGTTAGGTTAGGTTAGGTTAGGTTAGGTTAGGTTAGGTTAGGTTAGGTTAGGTTAGGTTAGGTTAGGTTAGGTTAGGTTAGGTTAGGTTAGGTTAGGTTAGGTTAGGTTAGGTTAGGTTAGGTTAGGTTAGGTTAGGTTAGGTTAGGTTAGGTTAGGTTAGGTTAGGTTAGGTTAGGTTAGGTTAGGTTAGGTTAGGTTAGGTTAGGTTAGGTTAGGTTAGGTTAGGTTAGGTTAGGTTAGGTTAGGTTAGGTTAGGTTAGGTTAGGTTAGGTTAGGTTAGGTTAGGTTAGGTTAGGTTAGGTTAGGTTAGGTTAGGTTAGGTTAGGTTAGGTTAGGTTAGGTTAGGTTAGGTTAGGTTAGGTTAGGTTAGGTTAGGTTAGGTTAGGTTAGGTTAGGTTAGGTTAGGTTAGGTTAGGTTAGGTTAGGTTAGGTTAGGTTAGGTTAGGTTAGGTTAGGTTAGGTTAGGTTAGGTTAGGTTAGGTTAGGTTAGGTTAGGTTAGGTTAGGTTAGGTTAGGTTAGGTTAGGTTAGGTTAGGTTAGGTTAGGTTAGGTTAGGTTAGGTTAGGTTAGGTTAGGTTAGGTTAGGTTAGGTTAGGTTAGGTTAGGTTAGGTTAGGTTAGGTTAGGTTAGGTTAGGTTAGGTTAGGTTAGGTTAGGTTAGGTTAGGTTAGGTTAGGTTAGGTTAGGTTAGGTTAGGTTAGGTTAGGTTAGGTTAGGTTAGGTTAGGTTAGGTTAGGTTAGGTTAGGTTAGGTTAGGTTAGGTTAGGTTAGGTTAGGTTAGGTTAGGTTAGGTTAGGTTAGGTTAGGTTAGGTTAGGTTAGGTTAGGTTAGGTTAGGTTAGGTTAGGTTAGGTTAGGTTAGGTTAGGTTAGGTTAGGTTAGGTTAGGTTAGGTTAGGTTAGGTTAGGTTAGGTTAGGTTAGGTTAGGTTAGGTTAGGTTAGGTTAGGTTAGGTTAGGTTAGGTTAGGTTAGGTTAGGTTAGGTTAGGTTAGGTTAGGTTAGGTTAGGTTAGGTTAGGTTAGGTTAGGTTAGGTTAGGTTAGGTTAGGTTAGGTTAGGTTAGGTTAGGTTAGGTTAGGTTAGGTTAGGTTAGGTTAGGTTAGGTTAGGTTAGGTTAGGTTAGGTTAGGTTAGGTTAGGTTAGGTTAGGTTAGGTTAGGTTAGGTTAGGTTAGGTTAGGTTAGGTTAGGTTAGGTTAGGTTAGGTTAGGTTAGGTTAGGTTAGGTTAGGTTAGGTTAGGTTAGGTTAGGTTAGGTTAGGTTAGGTTAGGTTAGGTTAGGTTAGGTTAGGTTAGGTTAGGTTAGGTTAGGTTAGGTTAGGTTAGGTTAGGTTAGGTTAGGTTAGGTTAGGTTAGGTTAGGTTAGGTTAGGTTAGGTTAGGTTAGGTTAGGTTAGGTTAGGTTAGGTTAGGTTAGGTTAGGTTAGGTTAGGTTAGGTTAGGTTAGGTTAGGTTAGGTTAGGTTAGGTTAGGTTAGGTTAGGTTAGGTTAGGTTAGGTTAGGTTAGGTTAGGTTAGGTTAGGTTAGGTTAGGTTAGGTTAGGTTAGGTTAGGTTAGGTTAGGTTAGGTTAGGTTAGGTTAGGTTAGGTTAGGTTAGGTTAGGTTAGGTTAGGTTAGGTTAGGTTAGGTTAGGTTAGGTTAGGTTAGGTTAGGTTAGGTTAGGTTAGGTTAGGTTAGGTTAGGTTAGGTTAGGTTAGGTTAGGTTAGGTTAGGTTAGGTTAGGTTAGGTTAGGTTAGGTTAGGTTAGGTTAGGTTAGGTTAGGTTAGGTTAGGTTAGGTTAGGTTAGGTTAGGTTAGGTTAGGTTAGGTTAGGTTAGGTTAGGTTAGGTTAGGTTAGGTTAGGTTAGGTTAGGTTAGGTTAGGTTAGGTTAGGTTAGGTTAGGTTAGGTTAGGTTAGGTTAGGTTAGGTTAGGTTAGGTTAGGTTAGGTTAGGTTAGGTTAGGTTAGGTTAGGTTAGGTTAGGTTAGGTTAGGTTAGGTTAGGTTAGGTTAGGTTAGGTTAGGTTAGGTTAGGTTAGGTTAGGTTAGGTTAGGTTAGGTTAGGTTAGGTTAGGTTAGGTTAGGTTAGGTTAGGTTAGGTTAGGTTAGGTTAGGTTAGGTTAGGTTAGGTTAGGTTAGGTTAGGTTAGGTTAGGTTAGGTTAGGTTAGGTTAGGTTAGGTTAGGTTAGGTTAGGTTAGGTTAGGTTAGGTTAGGTTAGGTTAGGTTAGGTTAGGTTAGGTTAGGTTAGGTTAGGTTAGGTTAGGTTAGGTTAGGTTAGGTTAGGTTAGGTTAGGTTAGGTTAGGTTAGGTTAGGTTAGGTTAGGTTAGGTTAGGTTAGGTTAGGTTAGGTTAGGTTAGGTTAGGTTAGGTTAGGTTAGGTTAGGTTAGGTTAGGTTAGGTTAGGTTAGGTTAGGTTAGGTTAGGTTAGGTTAGGTTAGGTTAGGTTAGGTTAGGTTAGGTTAGGTTAGGTTAGGTTAGGTTAGGTTAGGTTAGGTTAGGTTAGGTTAGGTTAGGTTAGGTTAGGTTAGGTTAGGTTAGGTTAGGTTAGGTTAGGTTAGGTTAGGTTAGGTTAGGTTAGGTTAGGTTAGGTTAGGTTAGGTTAGGTTAGGTTAGGTTAGGTTAGGTTAGGTTAGGTTAGGTTAGGTTAGGTTAGGTTAGGTTAGGTTAGGTTAGGTTAGGTTAGGTTAGGTTAGGTTAGGTTAGGTTAGGTTAGGTTAGGTTAGGTTAGGTTAGGTTAGGTTAGGTTAGGTTAGGTTAGGTTAGGTTAGGTTAGGTTAGGTTAGGTTAGGTTAGGTTAGGTTAGGTTAGGTTAGGTTAGGTTAGGTTAGGTTAGGTTAGGTTAGGTTAGGTTAGGTTAGGTTAGGTTAGGTTAGGTTAGGTTAGGTTAGGTTAGGTTAGGTTAGGTTAGGTTAGGTTAGGTTAGGTTAGGTTAGGTTAGGTTAGGTTAGGTTAGGTTAGGTTAGGTTAGGTTAGGTTAGGTTAGGTTAGGTTAGGTTAGGTTAGGTTAGGTTAGGTTAGGTTAGGTTAGGTTAGGTTAGGTTAGGTTAGGTTAGGTTAGGTTAGGTTAGGTTAGGTTAGGTTAGGTTAGGTTAGGTTAGGTTAGGTTAGGTTAGGTTAGGTTAGGTTAGGTTAGGTTAGGTTAGGTTAGGTTAGGTTAGGTTAGGTTAGGTTAGGTTAGGTTAGGTTAGGTTAGGTTAGGTTAGGTTAGGTTAGGTTAGGTTAGGTTAGGTTAGGTTAGGTTAGGTTAGGTTAGGTTAGGTTAGGTTAGGTTAGGTTAGGTTAGGTTAGGTTAGGTTAGGTTAGGTTAGGTTAGGTTAGGTTAGGTTAGGTTAGGTTAGGTTAGGTTAGGTTAGGTTAGGTTAGGTTAGGTTAGGTTAGGTTAGGTTAGGTTAGGTTAGGTTAGGTTAGGTTAGGTTAGGTTAGGTTAGGTTAGGTTAGGTTAGGTTAGGTTAGGTTAGGTTAGGTTAGGTTAGGTTAGGTTAGGTTAGGTTAGGTTAGGTTAGGTTAGGTTAGGTTAGGTTAGGTTAGGTTAGGTTAGGTTAGGTTAGGTTAGGTTAGGTTAGGTTAGGTTAGGTTAGGTTAGGTTAGGTTAGGTTAGGTTAGGTTAGGTTAGGTTAGGTTAGGTTAGGTTAGGTTAGGTTAGGTTAGGTTAGGTTAGGTTAGGTTAGGTTAGGTTAGGTTAGGTTAGGTTAGGTTAGGTTAGGTTAGGTTAGGTTAGGTTAGGTTAGGTTAGGTTAGGTTAGGTTAGGTTAGGTTAGGTTAGGTTAGGTTAGGTTAGGTTAGGTTAGGTTAGGTTAGGTTAGGTTAGGTTAGGTTAGGTTAGGTTAGGTTAGGTTAGGTTAGGTTAGGTTAGGTTAGGTTAGGTTAGGTTAGGTTAGGTTAGGTTAGGTTAGGTTAGGTTAGGTTAGGTTAGGTTAGGTTAGGTTAGGTTAGGTTAGGTTAGGTTAGGTTAGGTTAGGTTAGGTTAGGTTAGGTTAGGTTAGGTTAGGTTAGGTTAGGTTAGGTTAGGTTAGGTTAGGTTAGGTTAGGTTAGGTTAGGTTAGGTTAGGTTAGGTTAGGTTAGGTTAGGTTAGGTTAGGTTAGGTTAGGTTAGGTTAGGTTAGGTTAGGTTAGGTTAGGTTAGGTTAGGTTAGGTTAGGTTAGGTTAGGTTAGGTTAGGTTAGGTTAGGTTAGGTTAGGTTAGGTTAGGTTAGGTTAGGTTAGGTTAGGTTAGGTTAGGTTAGGTTAGGTTAGGTTAGGTTAGGTTAGGTTAGGTTAGGTTAGGTTAGGTTAGGTTAGGTTAGGTTAGGTTAGGTTAGGTTAGGTTAGGTTAGGTTAGGTTAGGTTAGGTTAGGTTAGGTTAGGTTAGGTTAGGTTAGGTTAGGTTAGGTTAGGTTAGGTTAGGTTAGGTTAGGTTAGGTTAGGTTAGGTTAGGTTAGGTTAGGTTAGGTTAGGTTAGGTTAGGTTAGGTTAGGTTAGGTTAGGTTAGGTTAGGTTAGGTTAGGTTAGGTTAGGTTAGGTTAGGTTAGGTTAGGTTAGGTTAGGTTAGGTTAGGTTAGGTTAGGTTAGGTTAGGTTAGGTTAGGTTAGGTTAGGTTAGGTTAGGTTAGGTTAGGTTAGGTTAGGTTAGGTTAGGTTAGGTTAGGTTAGGTTAGGTTAGGTTAGGTTAGGTTAGGTTAGGTTAGGTTAGGTTAGGTTAGGTTAGGTTAGGTTAGGTTAGGTTAGGTTAGGTTAGGTTAGGTTAGGTTAGGTTAGGTTAGGTTAGGTTAGGTTAGGTTAGGTTAGGTTAGGTTAGGTTAGGTTAGGTTAGGTTAGGTTAGGTTAGGTTAGGTTAGGTTAGGTTAGGTTAGGTTAGGTTAGGTTAGGTTAGGTTAGGTTAGGTTAGGTTAGGTTAGGTTAGGTTAGGTTAGGTTAGGTTAGGTTAGGTTAGGTTAGGTTAGGTTAGGTTAGGTTAGGTTAGGTTAGGTTAGGTTAGGTTAGGTTAGGTTAGGTTAGGTTAGGTTAGGTTAGGTTAGGTTAGGTTAGGTTAGGTTAGGTTAGGTTGACGGGCCAGTTGGCGTAGTGGTGAGCAATGTACGACCCACGCACTGGTCCCCGGGTTCGTGTCCCGGTCCGAACATAATTTAATAATTTATATATGTTCGGGGTCGGTGGTCTATAGCGAGTATAACCACCCCCGCATAATTTGGGGGTGGCTACGAGCTATTGGAGGCATGTTTAGAAAGCTCTAAGCCCGACGGGGCGGTGAGTTAGTATAAACATAACTCTGTGGTGTGTGACCGAAAGTTCACTGCTTCAGAAGTCCTAGGCAGACGGCCCATAATGGACGGACGTTGCGGTGGATTAGTAGGTATGACGGTGGAGCCTAGCTCCAAAGAGATGGTAGAATGAGTACCACCGGTGGAGGCCGGTGGGAAAATTCGAATCTCTTTCTCGGGGGAGAGGCTGACTCCTACCGGGCGCGTCCTCCTGGTGGCGGATGGGAGGGACGCCACGCCGTCAGCCTGCACCTCCTAGGTTGAGTGCGGCGGGGGTGGTACTCCTCAGCGGCATGCACCTTATCCGGGGGAGAGGCTGACTCCTACCGGACGCGTCCCCGGGTGGCGGATGGGGGAGTGCCACTCGCAACCGGCCCCAAACGGGAGCGAGTGGTAGCGGGGAAACCCGCCGCGGACCAACAGCCAGGGTGGGGTGTCAGGCGGACACCCGGGCCCACCGGAGGTAGCGCGGTGTCTCTGGCCGTTTTCACGGTAGGAGGCACTGCGCGGGCCGCACTGCCGGGACTAGCCCGTCGGTGCGGCGGCTGGAGCGGGGCCACTTCGGTGGTCCCGTGTCTAGCGAGGGGTGTCGGCAGCCAGCTCAGTCGGAGCTGGGCCGACGGTAGGGGGGCCGCGGGGGAAGAGGAGTGCCGGTATTGCGGTGCGCCGCTCGTCCCTATCTCCCGCGGCCTAGCGGGGCCACCACCGTCTGATGGTGGACGCGGTGGGGATGCAGAGGAAGAGGAGCTACGGTATTACGGTGCGCCGTACTCCCTATCCTCTGCAACCGTTTTTTGGGGGGGTTGTCGGGGGGGGCCGCGGGGGGCGGGAAGAACAAAATATTTCTCCCCGCCTTCCGCGGTCCCAGCGGGGCCGTCACCGCTGATGGCGGCATGTGAGGGGGCGGCAGGGGAAGGGGAGTGTCGGCGTTGTCGCATCCTCTTCTCCTGCGGCTGTTTGGGGGGGGCCTTCGGGCGTATAGGCGGGCCTTCGGGCAATTTTGAGGTGTTTGCCCAGTTTTGGGTGGGAGGTTCGGGTATATGCGTGTAGACTTATATACGCATATACCCCTTATTTTTTGCAGAGTGCCCACTTCGGTGGGCGGTGTTCAGGTTCTGTGGGGCTGCTCCGGGTACTTCTCTGATCAGCAGAGTGGACTTGCGAGCAGCCTCACGTTTGGGTTGGGGTCATTCCTGGCCACCGCCGGGGCGTCGCGGTTGTATGCTAACGCGATCCCGTGGCGTCCCACTATGGCGGATTGGGGGTTAGGCGTTGGGTTTTAGGGGGTATGTCATCGAGTCCCCCACAGTGCCCTCTGGTTAGCAGGGGGCCCGTGCGAGAAATGCATTTCCCAACGATAAAAAAAAAAAAAAAAAAAAAAAAAAAAAAAAAAAAAAAAAAAAAAAAAAAAAAAAAAAAAAAGGTTAGGTTAGGTTAGGTTAGGTTAGGTTAGGTTAGGTTAGGTTAGGTTAGGTTAGGTTAGGTTAGGTTAGGTTAGGTTAGGTTAGGTTAGGTTAGGTTAGGTTAGGTTAGGTTAGGTTAGGTTAGGTTAGGTTAGGTTAGGTTAGGTTAGGTTAGGTTAGGTTAGGTTAGGTTAGGTTAGGTTAGGTTAGGTTAGGTTAGGTTAGGTTAGGTTAGGTTAGGTTAGGTTAGGTTAGGTTAGGTTAGGTTAGGTTAGGTTAGGTTAGGTTAGGTTAGGTTAGGTTAGGTTAGGTTAGGTTAGGTTAGGTTAGGTTAGGTTAGGTTAGGTTAGGTTAGGTTAGGTTAGGTTAGGTTAGGTTAGGTTAGGTTAGGTTAGGTTAGGTTAGGTTAGGTTAGGTTAGGTTAGGTTAGGTTAGGTTAGGTTAGGTTAGGTTAGGTTAGGTTAGGTTAGGTTAGGTTAGGTTAGGTTAGGTTAGGTTAGGTTAGGTTAGGTTAGGTTAGGTTAGGTTAGGTTAGGTTAGGTTAGGTTAGGTTAGGTTAGGTTAGGTTAGGTTAGGTTAGGTTAGGTTAGGTTAGGTTAGGTTAGGTTAGGTTAGGTTAGGTTAGGTTAGGTTAGGTTAGGTTAGGTTAGGTTAGGTTAGGTTAGGTTAGGTTAGGTTAGGTTAGGTTAGGTTAGGTTAGGTTAGGTTAGGTTAGGTTAGGTTAGGTTAGGTTAGGTTAGGTTAGGTTAGGTTAGGTTAGGTTAGGTTAGGTTAGGTTAGGTTAGGTTAGGTTAGGTTAGGTTAGGTTAGGTTAGGTTAGGTTAGGTTAGGTTAGGTTAGGTTAGGTTAGGTTAGGTTAGGTTAGGTTAGGTTAGGTTAGGTTAGGTTAGGTTAGGTTAGGTTAGGTTAGGTTAGGTTAGGTTAGGTTAGGTTAGGTTAGGTTAGGTTAGGTTAGGTTAGGTTAGGTTAGGTTAGGTTAGGTTAGGTTAGGTTAGGTTAGGTTAGGTTAGGTTAGGTTAGGTTAGGTTAGGTTAGGTTAGGTTAGGTTAGGTTAGGTTAGGTTAGGTTAGGTTAGGTTAGGTTAGGTTAGGTTAGGTTAGGTTAGGTTAGGTTAGGTTAGGTTAGGTTAGGTTAGGTTAGGTTAGGTTAGGTTAGGTTAGGTTAGGTTAGGTTAGGTTAGGTTAGGTTAGGTTAGGTTAGGTTAGGTTAGGTTAGGTTAGGTTAGGTTAGGTTAGGTTAGGTTAGGTTAGGTTAGGTTAGGTTAGGTTAGGTTAGGTTAGGTTAGGTTAGGTTAGGTTAGGTTAGGTTAGGTTAGGTTAGGTTAGGTTAGGTTAGGTTAGGTTAGGTTAGGTTAGGTTAGGTTAGGTTAGGTTAGGTTAGGTTAGGTTAGGTTAGGTTAGGTTAGGTTAGGTTAGGTTAGGTTAGGTTAGGTTAGGTTAGGTTAGGTTAGGTTAGGTTAGGTTAGGTTAGGTTAGGTTAGGTTAGGTTAGGTTAGGTTAGGTTAGGTTAGGTTAGGTTAGGTTAGGTTAGGTTAGGTTAGGTTAGGTTAGGTTAGGTTAGGTTAGGTTAGGTTAGGTTAGGTTAGGTTAGGTTAGGTTAGGTTAGGTTAGGTTAGGTTAGGTTAGGTTAGGTTAGGTTAGGTTAGGTTAGGTTAGGTTAGGTTAGGTTAGGTTAGGTTAGGTTAGGTTAGGTTAGGTTAGGTTAGGTTAGGTTAGGTTAGGTTAGGTTAGGTTAGGTTAGGTTAGGTTAGGTTAGGTTAGGTTAGGTTAGGTTAGGTTAGGTTAGGTTAGGTTAGGTTAGGTTAGGTTAGGTTAGGTTAGGTTAGGTTAGGTTAGGTTAGGTTAGGTTAGGTTAGGTTAGGTTAGGTTAGGTTAGGTTAGGTTAGGTTAGGTTAGGTTAGGTTAGGTTAGGTTAGGTTAGGTTAGGTTAGGTTAGGTTAGGTTAGGTTAGGTTAGGTTAGGTTAGGTTAGGTTAGGTTAGGTTAGGTTAGGTTAGGTTAGGTTAGGTTAGGTTAGGTTAGGTTAGGTTAGGTTAGGTTAGGTTAGGTTAGGTTAGGTTAGGTTAGGTTAGGTTAGGTTAGGTTAGGTTAGGTTAGGTTAGGTTAGGTTAGGTTAGGTTAGGTTAGGTTAGGTTAGGTTAGGTTAGGTTAGGTTAGGTTAGGTTAGGTTAGGTTAGGTTAGGTTAGGTTAGGTTAGGTTAGGTTAGGTTAGGTTAGGTTAGGTTAGGTTAGGTTAGGTTAGGTTAGGTTAGGTTAGGTTAGGTTAGGTTAGGTTAGGTTAGGTTAGGTTAGGTTAGGTTAGGTTAGGTTAGGTTAGGTTAGGTTAGGTTAGGTTAGGTTAGGTTAGGTTAGGTTAGGTTAGGTTAGGTTAGGTTAGGTTAGGTTAGGTTAGGTTAGGTTAGGTTAGGTTAGGTTAGGTTAGGTTAGGTTAGGTTAGGTTAGGTTAGGTTAGGTTAGGTTAGGTTAGGTTAGGTTAGGTTAGGTTAGGTTAGGTTAGGTTAGGTTAGGTTAGGTTAGGTTAGGTTAGGTTAGGTTAGGTTAGGTTAGGTTAGGTTAGGTTAGGTTAGGTTAGGTTAGGTTAGGTTAGGTTAGGTTAGGTTAGGTTAGGTTAGGTTAGGTTAGGTTAGGTTAGGTTAGGTTAGGTTAGGTTAGGTTAGGTTAGGTTAGGTTAGGTTAGGTTAGGTTAGGTTAGGTTAGGTTAGGTTAGGTTAGGTTAGGTTAGGTTAGGTTAGGTTAGGTTAGGTTAGGTTAGGTTAGGTTAGGTTAGGTTAGGTTAGGTTAGGTTAGGTTAGGTTAGGTTAGGTTAGGTTAGGTTAGGTTAGGTTAGGTTAGGTTAGGTTAGGTTAGGTTAGGTTAGGTTAGGTTAGGTTAGGTTAGGTTAGGTTAGGTTAGGTTAGGTTAGGTTAGGTTAGGTTAGGTTAGGTTAGGTTAGGTTAGGTTAGGTTAGGTTAGGTTAGGTTAGGTTAGGTTAGGTTAGGTTAGGTTAGGTTAGGTTAGGTTAGGTTAGGTTAGGTTAGGTTAGGTTAGGTTAGGTTAGGTTAGGTTAGGTTAGGTTAGGTTAGGTTAGGTTAGGTTAGGTTAGGTTAGGTTAGGTTAGGTTAGGTTAGGTTAGGTTAGGTTAGGTTAGGTTAGGTTAGGTTAGGTTAGGTTAGGTTAGGTTAGGTTAGGTTAGGTTAGGTTAGGTTAGGTTAGGTTAGGTTAGGTTAGGTTAGGTTAGGTTAGGTTAGGTTAGGTTAGGTTAGGTTAGGTTAGGTTAGGTTAGGTTAGGTTAGGTTAGGTTAGGTTAGGTTAGGTTAGGTTAGGTTAGGTTAGGTTAGGTTAGGTTAGGTTAGGTTAGGTTAGGTTAGGTTAGGTTAGGTTAGGTTAGGTTAGGTTAGGTTAGGTTAGGTTAGGTTAGGTTAGGTTAGGTTAGGTTAGGTTAGGTTAGGTTAGGTTAGGTTAGGTTAGGTTAGGTTAGGTTAGGTTAGGTTAGGTTAGGTTAGGTTAGGTTAGGTTAGGTTAGGTTAGGTTAGGTTAGGTTAGGTTAGGTTAGGTTAGGTTAGGTTAGGTTAGGTTAGGTTAGGTTAGGTTAGGTTAGGTTAGGTTAGGTTAGGTTAGGTTAGGTTAGGTTAGGTTAGGTTAGGTTAGGTTAGGTTAGGTTAGGTTAGGTTAGGTTAGGTTAGGTTAGGTTAGGTTAGGTTAGGTTAGGTTAGGTTAGGTTAGGTTAGGTTAGGTTAGGTTAGGTTAGGTTAGGTTAGGTTAGGTTAGGTTAGGTTAGGTTAGGTTAGGTTAGGTTAGGTTAGGTTAGGTTAGGTTAGGTTAGGTTAGGTTAGGTTAGGTTAGGTTAGGTTAGGTTAGGTTAGGTTAGGTTAGGTTAGGTTAGGTTAGGTTAGGTTAGGTTAGGTTAGGTTAGGTTAGGTTAGGTTAGGTTAGGTTAGGTTAGGTTAGGTTAGGTTAGGTTAGGTTAGGTTAGGTTAGGTTAGGTTAGGTTAGGTTAGGTTAGGTTAGGTTAGGTTAGGTTAGGTTAGGTTAGGTTAGGTTAGGTTAGGTTAGGTTAGGTTAGGTTAGGTTAGGTTAGGTTAGGTTAGGTTAGGTTAGGTTAGGTTAGGTTAGGTTAGGTTAGGTTAGGTTAGGTTAGGTTAGGTTAGGTTAGGTTAGGTTAGGTTAGGTTAGGTTAGGTTAGGTTAGGTTAGGTTAGGTTAGGTTAGGTTAGGTTAGGTTAGGTTAGGTTAGGTTAGGTTAGGTTAGGTTAGGTTAGGTTAGGTTAGGTTAGGTTAGGTTAGGTTAGGTTAGGTTAGGTTAGGTTAGGTTAGGTTAGGTTAGGTTAGGTTAGGTTAGGTTAGGTTAGGTTAGGTTAGGTTAGGTTAGGTTAGGTTAGGTTAGGTTAGGTTAGGTTAGGTTAGGTTAGGTTAGGTTAGGTTAGGTTAGGTTAGGTTAGGTTAGGTTAGGTTAGGTTAGGTTAGGTTAGGTTAGGTTAGGTTAGGTTAGGTTAGGTTAGGTTAGGTTAGGTTAGGTTAGGTTAGGTTAGGTTAGGTTAGGTTAGGTTAGGTTAGGTTAGGTTAGGTTAGGTTAGGTTAGGTTAGGTTAGGTTAGGTTAGGTTAGGTTAGGTTAGGTTAGGTTAGGTTAGGTTAGGTTAGGTTAGGTTAGGTTAGGTTAGGTTAGGTTAGGTTAGGTTAGGTTAGGTTAGGTTAGGTTAGGTTAGGTTAGGTTAGGTTAGGTTAGGTTAGGTTAGGTTAGGTTAGGTTAGGTTAGGTTAGGTTAGGTTAGGTTAGGTTAGGTTAGGTTAGGTTAGGTTAGGTTAGGTTAGGTTAGGTTAGGTTAGGTTAGGTTAGGTTAGGTTAGGTTAGGTTAGGTTAGGTTAGGTTAGGTTAGGTTAGGTTAGGTTAGGTTAGGTTAGGTTAGGTTAGGTTAGGTTAGGTTAGGTTAGGTTAGGTTAGGTTAGGTTAGGTTAGGTTAGGTTAGGTTAGGTTAGGTTAGGTTAGGTTAGGTTAGGTTAGGTTAGGTTAGGTTAGGTTAGGTTAGGTTAGGTTAGGTTAGGTTAGGTTAGGTTAGGTTAGGTTAGGTTAGGTTAGGTTAGGTTAGGTTAGGTTAGGTTAGGTTAGGTTAGGTTAGGTTAGGTTAGGTTAGGTTAGGTTAGGTTAGGTTAGGTTAGGTTAGGTTAGGTTAGGTTAGGTTAGGTTAGGTTAGGTTAGGTTAGGTTAGGTTAGGTTAGGTTAGGTTAGGTTAGGTTAGGTTAGGTTAGGTTAGGTTAGGTTAGGTTAGGTTAGGTTAGGTTAGGTTAGGTTAGGTTAGGTTAGGTTAGGTTAGGTTAGGTTAGGTTAGGTTAGGTTAGGTTAGGTTAGGTTAGGTTAGGTTAGGTTAGGTTAGGTTAGGTTAGGTTAGGTTAGGTTAGGTTAGGTTAGGTTAGGTTAGGTTAGGTTAGGTTAGGTTAGGTTAGGTTAGGTTAGGTTAGGTTAGGTTAGGTTAGGTTAGGTTAGGTTAGGTTAGGTTAGGTTAGGTTAGGTTAGGTTAGGTTAGGTTAGGTTAGGTTAGGTTAGGTTAGGTTAGGTTAGGTTAGGTTAGGTTAGGTTAGGTTAGGTTAGGTTAGGTTAGGTTAGGTTAGGTTAGGTTAGGTTAGGTTAGGTTAGGTTAGGTTAGGTTAGGTTAGGTTAGGTTAGGTTAGGTTAGGTTAGGTTAGGTTAGGTTAGGTTAGGTTAGGTTAGGTTAGGTTAGGTTAGGTTAGGTTAGGTTAGGTTAGGTTAGGTTAGGTTAGGTTAGGTTAGGTTAGGTTAGGTTAGGTTAGGTTAGGTTAGGTTAGGTTAGGTTAGGTTAGGTTAGGTTAGGTTAGGTTAGGTTAGGTTAGGTTAGGTTAGGTTAGGTTAGGTTAGGTTAGGTTAGGTTAGGTTAGGTTAGGTTAGGTTAGGTTAGGTTAGGTTAGGTTAGGTTAGGTTAGGTTAGGTTAGGTTAGGTTAGGTTAGGTTAGGTTAGGTTAGGTTAGGTTAGGTTAGGTTAGGTTAGGTTAGGTTAGGTTAGGTTAGGTTAGGTTAGGTTAGGTTAGGTTAGGTTAGGTTAGGTTAGGTTAGGTTAGGTTAGGTTAGGTTAGGTTAGGTTAGGTTAGGTTAGGTTAGGTTAGGTTAGGTTAGGTTAGGTTAGGTTAGGTTAGGTTAGGTTAGGTTAGGTTAGGTTAGGTTAGGTTAGGTTAGGTTAGGTTAGGTTAGGTTAGGTTAGGTTAGGTTAGGTTAGGTTAGGTTAGGTTAGGTTAGGTTAGGTTAGGTTAGGTTAGGTTAGGTTAGGTTAGGTTAGGTTAGGTTAGGTTAGGTTAGGTTAGGTTAGGTTAGGTTAGGTTAGGTTAGGTTAGGTTAGGTTAGGTTAGGTTAGGTTAGGTTAGGTTAGGTTAGGTTAGGTTAGGTTAGGTTAGGTTAGGTTAGGTTAGGTTAGGTTAGGTTAGGTTAGGTTAGGTTAGGTTAGGTTAGGTTAGGTTAGGTTAGGTTAGGTTAGGTTAGGTTAGGTTAGGTTAGGTTAGGTTAGGTTAGGTTAGGTTAGGTTAGGTTAGGTTAGGTTAGGTTAGGTTAGGTTAGGTTAGGTTAGGTTAGGTTAGGTTAGGTTAGGTTAGGTTAGGTTAGGTTAGGTTAGGTTAGGTTAGGTTAGGTTAGGTTAGGTTAGGTTAGGTTAGGTTAGGTTAGGTTAGGTTAGGTTAGGTTAGGTTAGGTTAGGTTAGGTTAGGTTAGGTTAGGTTAGGTTAGGTTAGGTTAGGTTAGGTTAGGTTAGGTTAGGTTAGGTTAGGTTAGGTTAGGTTAGGTTAGGTTAGGTTAGGTTAGGTTAGGTTAGGTTAGGTTAGGTTAGGTTAGGTTAGGTTAGGTTAGGTTAGGTTAGGTTAGGTTAGGTTAGGTTAGGTTAGGTTAGGTTAGGTTAGGTTAGGTTAGGTTAGGTTAGGTTAGGTTAGGTTAGGTTAGGTTAGGTTAGGTTAGGTTAGGTTAGGTTAGGTTAGGTTAGGTTAGGTTAGGTTAGGTTAGGTTAGGTTAGGTTAGGTTAGGTTAGGTTAGGTTAGGTTAGGTTAGGTTAGGTTAGGTTAGGTTAGGTTAGGTTAGGTTAGGTTAGGTTAGGTTAGGTTAGGTTAGGTTAGGTTAGGTTAGGTTAGGTTAGGTTAGGTTAGGTTAGGTTAGGTTAGGTTAGGTTAGGTTAGGTTAGGTTAGGTTAGGTTAGGTTAGGTTAGGTTAGGTTAGGTTAGGTTAGGTTAGGTTAGGTTAGGTTAGGTTAGGTTAGGTTAGGTTAGGTTAGGTTAGGTTAGGTTAGGTTAGGTTAGGTTAGGTTAGGTTAGGTTAGGTTAGGTTAGGTTAGGTTAGGTTAGGTTAGGTTAGGTTAGGTTAGGTTAGGTTAGGTTAGGTTAGGTTAGGTTAGGTTAGGTTAGGTTAGGTTAGGTTAGGTTAGGTTAGGTTAGGTTAGGTTAGGTTAGGTTAGGTTAGGTTAGGTTAGGTTAGGTTAGGTTAGGTTAGGTTAGGTTAGGTTAGGTTAGGTTAGGTTAGGTTAGGTTAGGTTAGGTTAGGTTAGGTTAGGTTAGGTTAGGTTAGGTTAGGTTAGGTTAGGTTAGGTTAGGTTAGGTTAGGTTAGGTTAGGTTAGGTTAGGTTAGGTTAGGTTAGGTTAGGTTAGGTTAGGTTAGGTTAGGTTAGGTTAGGTTAGGTTAGGTTAGGTTAGGTTAGGTTAGGTTAGGTTAGGTTAGGTTAGGTTAGGTTAGGTTAGGTTAGGTTAGGTTAGGTTAGGTTAGGTTAGGTTAGGTTAGGTTAGGTTAGGTTAGGTTAGGTTAGGTTAGGTTAGGTTAGGTTAGGTTAGGTTAGGTTAGGTTAGGTTAGGTTAGGTTAGGTTAGGTTAGGTTAGGTTAGGTTAGGTTAGGTTAGGTTAGGTTAGGTTAGGTTAGGTTAGGTTAGGTTAGGTTAGGTTAGGTTAGGTTAGGTTAGGTTAGGTTAGGTTAGGTTAGGTTAGGTTAGGTTAGGTTAGGTTAGGTTAGGTTAGGTTAGGTTAGGTTAGGTTAGGTTAGGTTAGGTTAGGTTAGGTTAGGTTAGGTTAGGTTAGGTTAGGTTAGGTTAGGTTAGGTTAGGTTAGGTTAGGTTAGGTTAGGTTAGGTTAGGTTAGGTTAGGTTAGGTTAGGTTAGGTTAGGTTAGGTTAGGTTAGGTTAGGTTAGGTTAGGTTAGGTTAGGTTAGGTTAGGTTAGGTTAGGTTAGGTTAGGTTAGGTTAGGTTAGGTTAGGTTAGGTTAGGTTAGGTTAGGTTAGGTTAGGTTAGGTTAGGTTAGGTTAGGTTAGGTTAGGTTAGGTTAGGTTAGGTTAGGTT